>JAVTVY010045020.1:0-21433 GCA_036873755.1 Hanleya hanleyi
TTGAAGGAAACTACAGACAGCCCTACAGGCACATCATATTTAGATCTATATCTCTATAAAAATGAAGCGGGCATTCTCTCGTCGACTTTATGACAAAAGAGATGATTACAATTTCGACATCGTAAACTATCCCTTTCTGGACAGTAATATTCCAGTGGGACCTGCATATGGCGTATACATATCTCGATTAGTAGTATTTGCTAGATCCTGTGTTAAATGTGATAAACTTATAAAACAGGGCTATTCCACCAAGCGCCTCCACTCAGTTTCTCAAATTTGTCGATACATATCGCATGCTGATAGCAAAATACGAACGTAGCGTGCAAGATCTATGGCGCTACGTTTCGTAACTTGTGTCTAATTCGCTTAACCCGGGGCTAAGGGCCGTATGAACCCATGTACTTCAAGATCCTCATGGTACTCATATGAACAGTCACAATCAAAGCGTGACTGAGATACATCATTCTTTAGATGACGACTTACAACGAATATTATGGATTAAGAATACTGATCAGCGATACGGATTTGATATTTTTGGAACATCATGATGTCTTGCCGGCATCATTGAAAACTGTTGACCGCTTCTCTCTAGCAGGAAACAAGCCTATGTTTATACTATGATTGTCTTTTTGAATTTGGTGCTAATACTGTTATATGGAATATGGAATAGGTCTTTGGATTATGGACGCGGATATTCTCTAATGGACGACGGCTGGATTATGAATGACGGACTAGACGCTTGTAATCGGTGGCAACGGAGGCACCAAACAGTCCTGGAATACGTTCCGAACATCCGCCGCGGCAAGTTGCCCGAATACCACGATCACCACCAATGACCCTGCAAATGCCGAAAGAAGATGTGGCGTTCTCAAGGCACATGTAGATAATCTTCCGTGTTATATAGGTTCGCAGCCAACTACTGCAAAACTGGATTCGAAGCTTCCGTGTGCTTTCGCCAAAGACGTCAGTGGGGATGGAAGTTCTAGTGCAGAACCCAGCAAAGACGGGGAAGCGCTGGGAACGTCAAACCCCATTCGCCGTAAAGCCAAATGGTTCCCATACACAGGATCTTCAAAGTCTGGTAAACCTATACGGTACCAGTTATTAACAACCATATGACCCCAATCATGGACGTCTTTCGGAGTGGGTCATATGCACCCTCGACGGATGATGTCGTTGTGGAATATGGCTCGGCGGACATTTGGCGCACAACACTTCCAGTGGAATGGAAGGTACAGACCATCTTGGCTCGGGGAGGCTTGGAAGAAATCAAGCTGGCCATGCTGGGAGAACGCAACCGAATGGTTGCAATAAAAACCTGTGATACTAACAAAGAGAGTCGCAGAGAGTCGGAACTCCTGATCGAATGTCAAAGTGACTTCGTGGTCGAGCTCAGCGCTTGTCTTGTCCATGCAGGGAAGCGATACCTCTGTATGTCCTATTATGAGCTCGGCGATTTGTGGAAATGGATGCAAAAGGACTTTCAGAGAAATTTCTTCAAAGAGGCAGAAGCCATCTGGATTGTGTCGTTCATATTGGCAGCTGTCCAGTACATCTACCAGAAGAGGATTCTACACCTTGACATCAAACCGGGAAATATTCTTCTGGACGACAATGGTTATCCGTTGTTAGCAGACTTCGGAGCGTCCTTACGTTTCAGCGACCGCTCCTCCGGCGGACATGCTCTTACTCCGGCGTATGACTCTCCGGAAATGCGCGCATGCGAAATGCCCGACAGACTTGATGATCTATGGTCCACTGCCTGCACATTTTTTGAGATTATTGAAGGGGAACTGCCGAGTCACGGCAGAAAGCAAGTCGACATCCATAATGTAAAAGGAACACTTGGGATAAGTCCCAATGTTCCGAAGATGTCGCCAATGGCCCAGGATTTCGTCGAGTGCCAAATCAGACCGATGAAGCAGCAGCGACTGGGATTCAAAACAGGAGCCTCGGCGGACATGAAACACCCCGTATTTGGGAGTGTAAATTGGCCGGATATCAAATACTGTCCCCGAGTCAAGAAGTCGCCTATCCTATTCATAATTAAGGAACTGAAAGAAGCAGACGAGAAACGTGGAATCCGAAGAGAAACAGTCCGCGTAACTGACATTAACCGAAACAGTGACCAATGGGAGCTGGCGTCTGTGTTCTCCAATGACGGCGAATTTAAGATACCTGTTCGAAGATGGCCAAAGCCAGAAGGGAAAATGACAGTTTCGGGTCAAGATGACATCGATTAGTCGAAGTTAGAGGACTATTTTAGAGATACTGGAGATAGACCCGATGACGCGGGTGCCCTTTAAAGACAATAACGTGTTGTGTAGCATCAACTGAATGTTGAACCACAACTCTAAACGTTGTACAAAAGATTGGGTTTCCAGGAGGAAATCTTACTGAACCATATACCGATACTATTATGTCACATCTGCTGGATGTATATACATGTACTGTCTTTTGATCCATTTCACAGTTTCACACATTCGACTGCTTTACAAACAAACTCATCAACACTTATGACGACTGCTATAAATTGAGCAATATTTCTCCATTTCACAGTTCATTGTAAAAATAGACATTGGTGTCTAACTTCAATATAACCACAAGGCCAGCTATTAATACACGAAATATCACTGAACTGTTCTAGAGTGAAAGAAGTCAGGCACGGCGGAAGCAATTGGGGGGGGGGCACTATCACAGCAGAAATAGGCGATGGTCCAGGGGCCGCCCAGGCCCCGGAAGCTGCAGGGGTCTTAGATGGCCGGAGACGCGTTCTAGCGTATTTCCGAGTAATAAAACAAGAAATTTCCACATGTGTAATCTCTGTATATTTTGCCTATTTTGTTGTTTCTCATTTTTTTTAATATTCCCCGTCAAGAAAATCAGAATGTTCGGAAGTAGAAATAAATTAAATGTTAAATATATATCATTTCGATCAATCGTGTCAACAACACAGATGTTTTCTACTTGTCGTGCTTGTTGGGAGCCGAACACAGGTCAACTTATGAGTGTGAATGAGCCATCCTCCATGATACAGTTCTGTATACCGGTACTCCTATCTCCATACCAGGCCTTGTAGGCAGATTAGGGCTGTACAGTTATTACTGGAACTGTCCGTTTAAAGTATCAACCAATGAACGGAGGGTGTTTTGGGGCAATATGCTACCTTCGTGGAATCAAAGTTTAATTAGATTAAAACTCAGTTTAAGGAAGCTTCTTGAAATTGGGACATGCTAGGAACTGACATAAGGCATTCCAAACAGAGAGGAATGCTGCGCCGAGTTGGAACTCCTAGGAACTCCATGGCATACTTTTTGGAACTGGGCAGACAAAGGATGGCTATGCCATGATAAAAGGGGAATGGCATACATAAGTCATTCCAATTGGAACTCTAATCCATCCAGATCAGAACACCACACTGGGCATGGTGTATCCGATTTGCCTAACCGGCATATGCCATTCCTATCAAGGAACTCATGTTCTTATTTCAAGAAGCTCCCTAAGTAGAGAAAAAACTGAAGGACAAACTCTTTGAAGGCGTATCTTAAATAAAAAAAATCTCAGATAGCCTATAAACTTCTGACTTCAAAGCAACCAGATGGAGACATTGACTGGCACTTAATTCGTTCAAATATGGGCATGTTCGGAGAGATCATAAGCTCACAAATATTTCCTATTGAAGTGGCTGGTATTCGTTGCAGTGTATAAGCTATCCGTCATGGCTTGGATTTGACAGACGAACCATGGCTCAATTGGGATGATGGAATGAGCAAGGGTGCCCCTCATGCGTATTGAAAAGTAAAATCTGCATTCAATACAGATATAGGTTTTTCGCTTTATCGTTTTTTAAAATCTGTTTCTGTCTTTTTTTTCTTGTTGCTTTTTTGTCTTTTTTTGTTGTTGAAAATATTGGGGGAAGCCATGGCCCAAACCAACCATGAAACCAAATGTTCTTTGTATTGTGTTCTTTAACAGAGTAAGCGAGTAGGAATATAATGTCACTTTCAACAATTTTTCAGTCCTATCACGACGGCCCAGTCAATTTATCTCGATAACGGGCCAACCAGTGCTTGATCTATTTACCTGTATTTACCTGCATCCCACATCTCAGCGGCGCTGTGATGTAAGACAGAGAGAGGGAGTCGATCCGGCTCGTGTAACTCCCATTCGACTGCGATGGTGGTCCAATTGACTGTTAAACTGATATATTCTTTCTGAATCAACAGCTGGATGACCCTCTCAGGAAAGAAATACTTTCTATGTTCAGTCTGCTCCGGTTAACCTTAAGTTTCTTGGTTTGGCCTCTGGTATGTGTGATAGTACTGCGTTCGAAGAATTATCAGTATCGATTCCTTCTAAACTATTCATTGTTTTAAATGTCTCTATCAAATCACCTCTCAGCCATCTATTTGGCATTATTATTAGACTTAGAGCTTGTAGCCTATCTTCATATGGCAAACTACATGCAGTCGGAATTGTTATTCTTGTAAACCTCCTCCGGACCTTCTCAATAAGATGTATATCTCCTTTGAGATGGGGCTCCAGGCCTGTAAGTCTCATATTCAAGAGGCCTGACTAATGACTTTATAGTTAAGCATGGCCTTTGGTTCTTGACAGTAACTGTCTGTTTATCATGTCTGATACTTCATTAGCCATTCTCAACACTGCCACTGGAAATCACTTGACTCCAAGGTCTTTTTCCTCCTTTGCAGCCTCCAAGGGATATCGATCATCCATAAATACACCAATCCTCAGTTCATGAGAGAGAGAGAGAGAGAGAGAGAGAGAGAGAGAGAGAGAGAGAGAAAGAATTAAGGCTTAACGTCGCATTCAGCAATATTTCCTCAGTTCATAACCTATATGCATCACCATACATTTTTGAATGTTAAAAAACATTTGCCAATTCCTGGACCAGCCAAACAAAATTCTCAGATATTCTTGTTAAATCTCAACGTCGTCTGGACTCACCGCTTTGCTGAGATGATTTGTGTCATCGGCAAACTTCTGCACCTGATTGGATACGCTATCATCTATAACGGTATCGTTGATGTAGGATTAAGAACAACAATGAACTGTGTACATACTCCTCTGGGGGAACACCACTGCACACCGGTTCCCATTGCTACTGTACCATTTAAAACAACTTCTTTTCTATCACTTGACCACCGTTCAGTCCACGCAGCCACTGTACCGGATATACCGTGTGAATGTATGTTCTTGATTAGTCTCTAATGTGGCACTCTGACAAAGGCTATTTGTTCTTCTTCCTACTGAGCATCAAGAAAGGAAGATGTAATTTCTATTTTTTAAGTCTTGGGGACCTGGGACCTGCCACTCGGAGGCGAGCGCGTATCATGATACATTCAAAATAATCCGGACCAATTTATCATCTATTACAATTATGATTGTGATAAATTGGGAAGAGGTGCCGACATACTGACAGAGTCACATGACCTCACAGTATAGTCTTCCGGTTAACCTATTCTAAAGCACATACCAAGAATCTAACGATTCGTGACATGTGTTGTATCTCAGGTACGCTTTTATTGTACCTTCATGTGGCAATATGACCACACGGCCCCTAGCACCGGCATAAGCGGTATTAGATACAAATCTAGAGAGCTATGATGGAATTGCTCTGACAACTCAAAAATTGGTAATTGGTGAGCTGTTTCGCTGTGACAACTCGTACACTGGAAATTGGTGAGCTATATCGTCGTCAGATGAAAATGACAGCATTTAACACAAAAGACTAGTCTGTAATGCCCGATGTCGACCCAGCATCAACTTCCCACAAATGCCAACATATATCAAAGACGAAAAGGTCTGTACAGGGGGCGGGCCTCGGGGACGAAACGTCCACCAGCAGAATCTCGCCATATACAGGTAAAAATTACAACACATATAAGGAAAGTGGGAAGAGTTTTTAAATGCACCTGCCCCTTTTGGCTCGCATCGTCTGCTGACTAATGCTCACTCCATATACACTACACTGACGCGGAGTATTACCTACATTGACACTCTGTAACACCAGATTGTCGCCTAACAAGACTACTTTAATGCTCTATAACACTATATTGACACTCTGTAGATTCTATGTAAATTACACAAACGCCCTGTATTAACTGCACTAACCTTTATAATCCTGAATTGTCACTCAATGTAACATCACAGTGGCGGTCTATACCACTGCATTATCGCCTGTAACACTACATTTACCCTATATAAGGATACAATGGCGCTTTATAACAATAGATTGGTGCCAAATAAAACTACTGTGACGCTGTATAAGACTGCCTTGGCACTCTGCAACACTGCCTTGTGGTCAACGATGGATGTCAAGGGTCTGCTGTGCGGAGGCGGAGAGGCAAGCGTGTGTGAACACATCCTGATCTAGGTCACGGAGAAGGGGGAATTGACAGTCGTTACCTCATTAAAACGGGCGTTAGTTTGGGTGTGAGATTTCAACATGTTCAACATGGTTGAAATTTCAGAAACACCCCAAGAGCACCCCACGGGCGATGTAAAAAATCCGAGACTCCTCGGTAGCTTCTCATGAACTTAGTTTTAAATCCACACACATCAGGAGCGGAGCGTGAAACGAGATATTTCCAGGAAAGGCTGTTTGTCAAATTCGAAAGTTCACATTTTGAAGACAACGAAAATATTTTATTTTATTTTATTGTATTTGACCATATTTATACAGGGTAGCCTGTTAGGTGAAGAACATTGATCTCCCACAGGGCCCTGTTACATGCTCGGAATCATACACATACAATAAAAATTAATAATAATAATAATAATAATAATAAAACAATGTGATCGTATCAATAAATATATCAATGAGCTAATAAAAGTATCATAAAAATATCGCTCAGTATTACTATAATACAACTAGAGTTAAAGTCATGAAGCTTTTAAAGATCTAACATATAATCTTATAAACTCACGCCGAGAGGATTGAGAAACCTCAGAGGACAGAGAGTTAAACAACATAGCACCTCTATAAGTTAAGGTGTGTTTTCCAAACGCTAAATGCTTTTGTGTTAGGGTTAGATGCCCATCATTCGCTGCCCTGGTATTATAATGATGGCGTTCAACGCAGACTAGGTTTGGATTTGCAGAGGTGGAGGATCCTCACACACTTAGGTGCTCTTAGTGATTGACTTCGGGTTGCTGCGTAGTTCAAAACTGTAAAACTTGCATATTGTTTTGCGGCTTTGAACCACATCATTTGACAGTTTATACCCCGATGAACCTGCAAAATGCGAAAGTCAATCCTTATAATTCTTCACTCTCATTGATCTTTTGATCAATGCATTTTTTTTATAGGAAGGAAGACGTTTACAGATATCTTTAGAAATGAATTTGACCAAGTCACCCATATAACAGCTGACATGCAAGTGTCTTCACTGACTTCTGAATATATATCCCTGCGCTTGTTCAGAATAACGAAGCCGAATACAGATTTTTTTAAATGAAAAGATTTACTAGTATTCCTCATGAACATATCATTTGATGAATATATCATTATTCATTTTATTCAGAATTGTTCAAACACGAAAATTAAAAATAAATTGAACCAGAACTATTTCCTATCGCGGACTGCGGCAAGATTTCTATAGTATCAGCACTACTCAGGCGCTGGCATGTGCCAAATAACATAGTTTTGTCTTCATTATGTTCAACGTGAGTCTATTCTGTATAAGCCATTTACTTACATTGACCATCTCCATATTTCATACATTTGCAATTGCATTAGCATCCTTGTCAGCAAAAAACAGCGCAGTATCATCTGCATAAAGGACAATTTTGCAATTTTGAATGATATCTGGCAGATCATTTATGTACATGTTGAATAGCAGGGGTTCAAGAATGGCCCCCTGAGGAACACCACAGGTTACTTGTTGTGCATCAGACTTGTAACCATTTAAACTTGTAGTTTGTTTCCTATCATATAGATAATTAAGGAACCAGTCACTTTCCAGTACCAAGACTCCAAAGCTGCCCAGCTTTTCCACTAACAAATGATGGTCCACGGTATCAAACGCCTTTTGTAGATCTAAAAAGACCGCACCCGTTAAAAGGCCATCTTCCATATTCTCCAGTAGATAATCCGTGACGTAAGAAAGAGGGGTTGCAGTGGAGTGTTTGGGACGAAGACCTGATTGAACGTTATTCAACAAATTTTGGTCAACGAGAAAATCGTATATGGGCCGATAATTACTAATATCATCCTGATCACCGTCCTTATATACCGGGGTAACTTTGGCCTGTTTCCATTCCTCCGGGAGAGTTCCAGTCTTCAGAGACAAGTTAAAAATTGTACTGAGTGGAGCAGCAATACATGGCGCAGCAGTTTTCAATAGACTCAGACCATCAATACCAATGGCCTTACCAATACATAACGTACAAAGCTGCTTGTAGGTAAACTCGGTACTGATAACTGTGAATCCAAAATGAATGTTATTTTCACTCTCACGAAAACCCCTAACCTTCGGTGGAATTTGTCTGAAAACGCTAGCTAATTTTGTCCCGGTGTTTGTAAAAAATAAGTCATTAAATGCATTAGCGATAGACACCGGATAGGTAATAACTTCGTCATCCACTGTGACGTTATTCACAGTACTGTCTTTGGACATTTAGTTGGAAACAATGTTTTCAATGTCTTCCACAGCTTTTGGGAATCGTTTTTGTTTTCTGCTATCAAGTTATCATAGTACTCTCTTCTTAGAGAGTGTGTGAGAGAGAGAGAGAGAGAGAGAGAGAGAGAGAATTAAGGCTTAACAACGCATTCGGCAATATTTCAGCTATATAGCGACGATCATACAAAAGTCTAAGTATTCAATTCAACAACTCAGTAAACTAATGCGTTAAAACATGTACAAACATTTGTTTGCTAATCAAAGCTCCCTCGTGGGGCTCGCATATCGCTCCATTTTATACAATCAAACCATTACAAACGGAATAAACTGATTATCATGATACATTCAAAATAATCCGGACCAATTTATCATCTATTACAATTATGATTGTGATAAAGACTGTTTTTAAATGCACCTGCCCCTTTTGGCTCGCATCGTCTGCTGACTAATGCTCACTCCATATACACTACACTGACGCGGAGTATTACCTACATTGACACTCTGTAACACCAGATTGTCGCCTAACAAGACTACTTTAATGCTCTATAACACTATATTGACACTCTGTAGATTCTATGTAAATTACACAAACGCCCTGTATTAACTGCACTAACCTCTATAATCCTGAATTGTCACTCAATGTAACATCACAGTGGCGGTCTATACCACTGCATTATCGCCTGTAACACTACATTTACCCTATATAAGGATACAATGGCGCTTTATAACAATAGATTGGTGCCAAATAAAACTACTGTGACGCTGTATAAGACTGCCTTGGCACTCTGCAACACTGCCTTGTGGTCAACGATGGATGTCAAGGGTCTGCTGTGCGGAGGCGGAGAGGCAAGCGTGTGTGAACACATCCTAATCTAGGTCCCGGAAAAGGGGGAATTGACAGTCTTTACCTCATTAAAACGGGCGTTAGTTTGGGTGTGAGATTTCAACATGTTCAACATGGTTGAAATTTCAGAAACACCCCAAGAGCACCCCACGGGCGATGTAAAAAATCCGAGACTCCTTAAATCCACAAGACTCCAAAGCTGCCCAGCTTTTCCACTAACAAATGATGGTCCACCGTATCAAACGCCTTTTTTTAGATCTAAAAGACCGCACCCGTTAAAAGGCCATCTTCCATATTCTCCAGTAGATAATCCGTGACGTAAGAAAGAGGGGCTGCAGTGGAGTGTTTGGGACGAAGACCTGATTGAACGTTATTCATCAAATTTTGGTCAACGAGAAAATCGTATATGGGCCGATAATTACTAATATTATTCTTATCACCGTCTTTATATACCGGGGTAACTTTGGCCTGTTTCCATTCCTCCGGGAGAGTTCCAGTCTTCAGAGACAAGTTAAAAATTGTAGTGAGTGGAGCAGCAATACATGGCGCAGCAGTTTTCAATAGACTCAGACCATCAATACCAATGGCCTTACCAATACATAACGTACAAAGCTGCTTGTAGGTAAACTCGGTACTGATAACTGTGAATCCAAAATGAATGTTATTTCCACTCTTCCGAAAATTCCTAACCTTCGGTGGAATTTGTCTGAAAACGCTAGCTAATTTTGTCCCGATGTTTGTAAAAAATAAGTCATTAAATGCATTAGCGATAGACACCGGATAGGTAATAACTTCGTCATACACTGTGACGTTATTCACAGTACTGTCTTTGGACATTTAGTTGGAAACAATGTTTTCAATGTCTTCCACAGCTTTTGGGAATCGTTTTTGTTTTCTGCTATCAAGTTATCATAGTACTCTCTTCTTAGAGAGAGAGAGAGAATTAAGGTTTAACAACGCATTCAGCAATATTTCAGCTATATAGCGACGATCATACAAAATTCTAAGTATTCAATTCAACAACTCAGTAAACTAATCCGTTAAAACATGTACAAACATTAAAATTTGTACAACAAACCAATCTCTCTCAAATAAAAAGGCATGCAGCTTCCTTGACAGTTGGTTAGATGTCATAACCAAGAGCCATGCTGTCCTGCTTCTGTGAACTTTCCAGACAGGTTGGTCGCTTGAGCACCTTAGACTAAACTCATTCCATATAATAAAAACAAACAGAATATTTGTTTGCTAATCAAAGCTCCCTCGTGGGGCTCGCATATCGCTCCATTTTATACAATCAAACCATTACAAACGGAATAAACTGAGTATCATGATACATTCAAAATAATCCGGACCAATTTAGCATCTATTACAATTATGATTGTGATAAATTACAACACATATAAGGGAAGTGGGAAGAGGTGCCGACATACTGACAGAGTCACATGACCTCACAGTATAGTCTTCCGGTTAACCTATTCTAAAGCACATACCAAGAATATACATACATACAAACGATTCGTGACATGTGTTGTATCTCAGGTACGCTTTTATTGTACCTTCATGTGGCAATATGACCACACGGCCCCTAAGTAGTAAGAGACGGGGGGTTCAGAAACACCCAGTTCGCGGTGCTATTACTTAAATACTAGAGAAACGCCGCCATCTTGGTGCGGTGCGGGCGTGAGAGACGGGGGGTTCCAAAACACCGAATTCGCGGTGCTATTACTCCGCCGCGTTGGTGCGGCGTCGGCGCGGTGTTGCCGCGGGCGCCGTTCGTCGACGAATCGTCGACGCGTGACTAATGCGGTACTCGTATAACGCCCGTAGGCACGTGACTCACGGTGTAATTACAGCCTATCGACCTATCTTCAAGACTCCACCATAGCTAGATTACCATAAGTAGGCCACCCTGTCCCCATAAATAGGTCGCCATATAGTCGTATGGCCTTATATAATCGGGGTGGTAGGTAGAGACTATCTTTGTAACTAGGTGAGTAGGTCGAGGTGTCGTCAAGGGTCAGATGATCCCGACGCTATGTTGTACAATTCACCTGATTTCACTATCATCTGATATAGAACAAAGAATTTCCATGACGTATAATCAATATGACACCAATGAGAAAATAATCATGACAGCAGTGAGGACAAATTCTGCCGAATCAACGTTATTGTTCAATATTCTGCAATATTGAGTCAATGCCGCATTTTCATGTATAACCTATTTCCCTATTTACTCATTCTGTCAGTTGTATTAAAGGTTTTCAGTTTATACCGTCACATTTCTGTGTGCGTTTTCAATACTACTAGTGTATACCCATATTCTACTACAGCACGTTGTCAATTGAAAACTGTATACAATGTTTACAGCTTATAAAACTGGACAGTCTCCTCGGCTTCGGGGATAATGACGTCACCAAATACTGCCCCTGACCTAACAGACCTATATCCTGTTGTGGGAAACATACTGTTACTCGCTTATTTTTCTATATAACGTCATTCCTAATTCTGTATCGTTGACGTGTATATTTTTCTGGAAAACATTTCGAAAGTCTGTCGACATTGCATTTTTCGACTATTGTATATAAGCCATCATGTCCTATACGAACATGCAACAATCTCTGACCATCTTACTTTACAGGTAAAGCACTTCAAGTTTGTCACCTGAACATATTATGTCAAACTGTACCCTTGATATATTCACGTTTGTCTATCACAATACCAAAATAACCTCCTCAACATAGTCTACGTCACTGTAATGTGTCAGCGATCATCAAACATTTTTTTACCCCGTGAAAATCTCAACTTTATGTCTAATGTAAGAATTAATAGAGCGTGCCATTCTCTCGTACTCTACAGATTTGCGAGTTCAACGTATGAAAGTCTCGTTAACGATCTATAATCGACTATAGGCCAAATGACATGAAGGAGAGGTCAACCTCATTAGTTCCGCCCGACTGGAATTGAATACGACACTCTGTTCACAGTTTATACAATCTTGAGACAAGTTTGAAAGCGCTGAACTAGAACTTCGGGGTCATAAATTAGCCTTTAAACTTGTGCAAGGTGTAAAATAGTGAATAAAACAGCATAACCAGTGTCTTTTTGTTGATAAAATATTTGATGTTATTATTAACGTCAAAGCTTTATGGAGACGCAGCTGGAAACTGGAAATGATCTTCTTCAATCGACTTTCAGTGACAGACATAGACTATGAGGAAGCACTCAGACAGACGATTAAGATGCGGAAATGCTTATTCGATAAGTTGATTGATGACGGTGATAGCGAGGACTCCGAATAATGATCCCAGTGGAAATATTCGTACATAAACATTGAATGGAAGGCTAGATATCGAAATGATACCCACAACAATGGAGATGTATTTCATATAAGCAGTTTTCTCCCATTATTTGCTCAGTGCTATGAGTTGATGAATAAAGCGATTATTTAGTAATCTTCGTATTGCTTTGCCCCTATTTTATACTAGTCACATAATTCCTCCTCCTCCTCCTCCCCCTCCTCCTCCTCCTCACACACACACACACACACACACACACGCGCACACACACACACACACCTCCTCGGGCAAAAGTGTCTTTCATCATTATGTCTATTTTGGTCGGACAGGAATCGATTTCTGATAAACTAGAAATCATTGCCGTTATTGTACGCGTGTGAATTTTGGGCGTATGAATGTTTAGCACGCCATAGCATGAACATCAACAGTCGAAAATTGAATAACACGGGACCAACTCTAGAACAGGACTGGTGTTCAGAGAATATATATATACATATATATATTATTTTGTTATCGAGAACGAGTGTAAATGTTAATAGTTAAAATAGTGAACAATGGCGATGTTTGGATGTGTACGGATGAGTTGTCTGATTAAGAATTCGCAAAAAAGCGAATTCAGGGCGATTGCACGCTCGAATCGAAATCCATGTCACCATGGACATCGGCAGCGCTTCTCGAGAAAGCTCGTGTACGGATATGCCGGGAAAACTTACCTTCTATCGCGGGGACAAACTGTTTGAGTTGATTTCCCAGTTTTCAACAACAGTCTCGCCCTAAGAAGGTACCATTTTCGTACACGCAGTAATCGCCTCAGACGTCGCAATGCGCTTTTGTTAAATGAGCACGTAGTATGACCGATTTACTTTCCATAACATGACAATAATCCTCTAAAATGGGGGCTGCATCGATTGTACATTATCGCCTTCTCATTGGGCGAATAAACATTTGTAGGATTTCATACTATGGGTCGACTTAGGACCGTTTTTCAATACAGATGTTAACTTGTTCATGGTATTGGATGAACAGTACGAGGGGGCCCGCTTTAGCGTTAAAGCCTAATGTATGTAAGTGTGTAGTCTACACATATCGTATTTCGCTTTCACGAAATTAATGCACTCACCGTCGAAGGTCCCACATGCGCGTCGTTTCGAGGGCGATCGCCAGGGGCTCATGATATCAACATTGTTTGAATCCGGCTGACAACTCTGTTGTCCGATTCGTTCCAAATCGCAGTCCCATAATTTTGTGAGACCGTTCACGAATTCGTCTTCGTCCCATCTGAAATAGGTACAAATGGCTGTCATATACTTTAAGTTAACGAAGCACCTTGGAGTAGAATAGTCATAAGATTCAAATCTGAATTATCCCCCGAAAATTCCTATTACGACTCACTATAACATGGTTTGACCGTAGTCGCACAACGCGCCTCTTTCTTGGCTATCCAACGGCGTTAGATTCATCGCCGTAACCCACGCCGTTCTGAAGATATGAAGATTTTTCCGAAATTCGTGCCATTCACCTTGTGACGTCACTACGACGTCACCGTGGTGATCCAACGACGCATTTCTCTCCTGGCTATCCAACGACGTAAGTTTCATCGCAGTAGCCCTTCCCGTTCCAGAGATATTGAGATTTTAATGAATTTCAAAAAAAAAAAAAAAAAAAAAAAAAACGAAAAAATTTTTTGGTCGAAAACGGAATTTCTAGGCTTTAGGTAAACATTTGAACATTCTACCTATTTATCGAGTGTATTTTAATGAAGTTTAAGGAGAAACATATACGTCTCGGGTCAGCGTACCAACCAGTTGTGCGTGACGAAGTATATATCAAACATGACTACATGTGTCCTCGGGCTACAACCGCTCGTGCGTGACGAAGTGTATCTTTGTAACACTCATAATCCCATACACACATTTTGTAATATATATCTAGCCGGATAGTGGGCTTTAGGGCAGCATCCTTTTGTTTGTCACTTTAGCCGACCCCATAGCTTGGCTAAGCCTATCCGTATGCAGTACCTATGTGCATGTTTGCCTGGGAATTGTGATAATCTTGTTTGTACATGGCACCGTTTTTTAACAAACATTGATATATGTATATATATTTTTATGTTTCTGTATGTATTCATGTATGGAAATAAAGTAAAATAAGATAAGATTCGCTTGACAGCTCAGGTCTCATTGAGAATGGTGTCATACTCGTCCTGATCATGATTAAAGCGTGTTTGAACTTTGCAGAAACTAGTAAAAAGTGCGCTTGATAAGCACGGTGTAAATGTCTGGAGGACTAGTATGGTATAATGTCACCTAGATTTGTAATAAATCATTAATCGCCTTGTATGTCCGAGTATCAAAAGCATCATAATATTATAAAATCCCGCTGCTAGTTGGCAGACTTTGCTATGACGTCAGGGGGTATCGCCACTGAACTCTATTTCACGGTTCCGGTGAGTTAAGAGATCTCAATCAACAAATCGGCTCACCTTAGGTTGAATTAACTTCGCGGTTAAGCCGCTGAGGATGTCCGTTTGGATACTCTGCCTATATTAATGAGGAAATTTCCTATACCCATGTATGGGAAAACTTCACATAGTATAATTTTAGCAATAAGCTCTTAACCTATGAGGAAAAACAAATGTGCTGAAAAGCTTACCCATAATAATCGTTTGAAGGTAGTCCTCTGTCCATCCTGTCCATCCGAGTATGTCTTTTCAACACTGTCACAACAAGCTATTTTACATTAAGAGCAAGGTTTTATCATGCGAGTGTTCAGCTTTTGATATCAAGCTCCTTAAATATATCATTAGTTGAGTCTGAAAATAGAACTGATGTCACCTTCGAAGGGCAAATATACGATTCGAGAACACCACGAGAAATTCATCACCAGTGTGGAAGATGAGTGTCAGTTTTAATTAAAAATCATTCGTGCGAGACGTAGTATCGTTTTATAATAGAGTAAAACAAGGCCATATATGTCCTCCGGCTGTGGACACGGTTGGGTGAACAGACGATGAACATCGCAAACACTCCTCAAGCTATAGCTAACATTGAACCATGTGGTGTGCACATGCTACCCATAATAATCGTTTGAAGGTAGTCCATCCGTCCATCCGAGTATGTTCTTTCAATACCGTCACAACAAGCTATTTTTAAGAGCAAGGTTTTATCACGCGAGTGTTCAGCTTTGATGTCAGGCTCCTAAATATACCATTAGTCGAGTCTGAAAATAGAACTGATGCTTCACCTTCGAAGGGCAATATACGATTCGAGAACAATTTCACGAAATTCATCACCAGTGTGGAAGATGAGTGTGAGTTTTAATTAAAATCATCTGCGCAGACGTAGTATCGTTTTATAATAGAGTAAAACAAGGCCATATGTCCTCCGGCTGTGGACACGGTTAGGTGAACAGACGTTGAACATCGCAAACACTCCTGCTGGTAGTTAACATTGAACCATGTGGTGTGCACATGCTACCCATAATAATCGTTTGAAGGTAGTCCTCTGTCCATCCTGTCCATCCGAGTATGTCTTTTCAACACTGTCACAACAAGCTATTTTACATTAAGAGCAAGGTTTTATCATGCGAGTGTTCAGCTTTTGATATCAAGCTCCTTAAATATATCATTAGTTGAGTCTGAAAATAGAACTGATGTCACCTTCGAAGGGCAAATATACGATTCGAGAACACCACGAGAAATTCATCACCAGTGTGGAAGATGAGTGTCAGTTTTAATTAAAAATCATTCGTGCGAGACGTAGTATCGTTTTATAATAGAGTAAAACAAGGCCATATATGTCCTCCGGCTGTGGACACGGTTGGGTGAACAGACGATGAACATCGCAAACACTCCTCAAGCTATAGCTAACATTGAACCATGTGGTGTGCACATGCACCTGTGCCATGTGTATCGGTATTCTCAACGTGAGTGGTGAAATGCGAGTTTCCTGTCCATTTATAAGAGCTTTCCCCCACATACGTGACTCTTATAATATGACATTAATAAACGATGAGTCTCGCGAGCCCGCCAACCTGGTCAAACATATATTTATATATCCCACAGAGCTCGACATTTCCACAGATTGACCGCGTTTATTATACCGTATAGACGAGTCCTGAAGGTTCGTCGATAGGCTATAATTACACCGTGCGTCACGCGAACACCGCGAACCGGGGGTCGATCGACGATTATATCCTCGGGCGAGTTTCGTAAATAGCCGACCTAGAACACCGCATTAGTCACGCTCCGCCGGCGAACCGGGGCGACCGCGCGATGGATCGCGGAGCGTGACTAATGCGGTGTTCTAGGTCGGCTATTTACGAAACTCGCCCGAGGATATAATCGTCGATCGACCCCCGGTTCGCGGTGTTCGCGTGACTCACGGTGTAATTATAGCCTATCGACGAACCTTCAGGACTCGTCTATACGGTATAATAAACGCGGTCAATCTGTGGAAATGTCGAGCTCTGTGGGATATATAAATATATGTTTGACCAGGTTGGCGGGCTCGCGAGACTCATCGTTTATTAATGTCATATTATAAGAGTCACGTATGTGGGGAAAGCTCTTATAAATGGACAGAAAACTCGCATTTCACCACTCACGTTGAGAATACCGATACACATGGCACAGGTGCATGTGCACACCACATGGTTCAATGTTAGCTATAGCTTGAGGAGTGTTTGCGATGTTCATCGTCTGTTCACCCAACCGTGTCCACAGCCGGAGGACATATATGGCCTTGTTTTACTCTATTATAAAACGATACTACGTCTCGCACGAATGATTTTTAATTAAAACTCACACTCATCTTCCACACTGGTGATGAATTTCTCGTGGTGTTCTCGAATCGTATATTTGCCCTTCGAAGGTGACATCAGTTCTATTTTCAGACTCGACTAATGGTATATTTAAGGAGCCTGACATCAAAAGCTGAACACTCGCGTGATAAAACCTTGCTCTTAATGTAAAATAGCTTGTTGTGACAGTGTTGAAAAGACATACTCGGATGGACAGGATGGACTACCTTCAAACGATTATTATGGGTAGCATGTGCACACCACATGGTTCAATGTTAGCTATAGCTTGAGGAGTGTTTGCGATGTTCATCGTCTGTTCACCCAACCGTGTCCACAGCCGGAGGACATATATGGCCTTGTTTTACTCTATTATAAAACGATACTACGTCTCGCACGAATGATTTTTAATTAAAACTGACACACATCTTCCACACTGGTGATGAATTTCCCGTGGTGTTCTCGAATCGTTGCTTCGAAGGTGACATCAGTTCTATTTTCAGACTCAACTAATGGTATATTTAAGGAGCTTGACATCAAAAGCTGAACACTCGCGTGATAAAACCTTGCTCTTAATGTAAAATAGCTTGTTGTGACAGTGTTGAAAAGACATACTCGGATTGAACAGGATGGACAGAGGACTACCTTCGAACGATTATTATGGGTAAGCTTTTCAGCACATTTGTTTTTCCTCATAGGTTAAGAGCCTATTGCTAAAATTATACTATGTGAAGTTTTTCCATACATGGGTATAGGAAATTTCCTCATTAATATAGACAGAGTATCCAAATGGACATCCTCAGCGGCTTAACCGCGAAGTTAATTCAATCTAAGGTGCGCCGATTTGTTCATTGAGATCTCTAACTCACCGGAACCGTGAAATAGAGTTCAGTGGTGATACCCCCTGACGTCATAGCAAAGTCTGCCAACTAGCAGCGGGATTTTATAATATTATGATGCTTTTGATACTCCGCCATACAAGGCGATTAATGATTTATTACAACCCTAGGTGACATTATACCATACTAGTCCTCCAGACATTTACACCGTGCTTATCAAGCGCACTTTTTTACTAGTTTCTGCAAGTCCAAACACGCTTTAATCATGATCAGGACGTGTATGACACCATTCTCAATGAGACCTGAGCTGTCAAGCGAATCTTATCTTACTTTACTTTATTTCCATACATGAATACATACAGAAACATAAAAATATATATACATAAATCAATGTTTGTTAAAAAACGGTGCCATGTACAAACAAGATTATCACAATTCCTAGGCAAACATGCACATAGGTACTGCATACGGATAGGCTTAGCCAAGCTATGGGGTCGGCTAAAGTGACAAACAAAAGGATGCTGCCCTAAAGCCCACTATCCGGCTAGATATATATTACAAAGGTGTGTATGGTATTATGAGTGTTACAAAGATAGACTTCGTCACGCACGAGCGGTTGTAGCCCGAGGACACTTGTAGTCATGTTTGATATATACTTCGTCATGCACGACTGGTTGGTTCGCTGACCCGAGACGTATATGTTTCCCCTTACACTTCATTAAAAATATACTCGATAAATAGGTAGAATGTATAATTGTTTACCTAAAGCTTGGAAATTCCGTTTTCGACCAAAAAAAATTTCCGATTTTTTTTTTTTTTTTATTTTTTTTTTTTTGAAATTCATTAGAATCTCAATATCTCTGGAACGGGAAGGACTACTGCGATGAAACTTACGTCGTTGGATAGCCAGGAGAGAGACGCGTCGTTGGATCACCACGGTGACGTCATAGTGACGTCACAAGATGAATCGCACGAATTTCGGAAAAATCTCAATATCTTGGGAACGGGAAGGGTTACGGGGATGAATCTAACGCCGTTCGATATCCGAGAGAGAGGCGCGTTGTACGACAACGTCATACGATGTTATAGCGAGTCATGTTAGGAATTTTCGGGGGATAAGTCAGATTTGAATCTTATGACTATTCTACTCCAGGGTGCTTTGATAACGTAAAGTGTATGACTCTCATTTGTACCTATTTCAGCTGGGACGAAGACGAATTCGTGAACGGTCTCACAAAAGTATGGGACTGCGAATTGGAACGAATCCGACAACAGACTTGTGGGCCGGATTCAAACAGTGTTGATATCACGAGCCCCTGGCGATCGCCCTCGAAACGACGCGCATGTGGGACCTTCGACGGTGAGTGCATTAATTTCGTGAAAGCGAAATACGATATGTGTAAACTACACACTTACATACATTAGGCTTTAACGCTAAAGCGGACCCCCCTCATACTGTTCATGCAATACCATGAACAAGTTAACTCTGTATTGAAAAACGGTCCTAAGTCGACCCATAGTATGAAATCCTACAAATGTTTGTTCACCCAAGGAAAAGGAGATAATGTACAATCGGTGCAGTCCCCATTTTAGAGGATTATTGTCATGTTAAGGAAAGTAAATTGGTTATACTACGTGCTCATTTAACAAAAGCGCATTACGACGTCTGAGGCGATTACTGCGTGTACGAAAATGGTACCTTCTTAGGGCGAGACTGTTGTTGAAAACTGGGAAATCAACTCAAACAGTTTGTCCCCGCGATAGAAGGTAAGTTTTCCCGGCATATCCGTACACGAGCTTTCTCGAGAAGCGCTGCCGATGTCCGTGGTGACATGGATTTCGATTCGAGCGTGCAATCGCCCTGAATTCGCTTTTTGCGAATTCTTAATCAGACAACCCATCCGTACACATCCAAACATCGCCATTGTTCACTATTTTAACTATTAACATTTACACTCGTTCTCGATAACAAAATAATATATATATATATATATTCTCTGAACATCAGTCCTGTTCTAGAGTTGGTCCCGTGTTATTCAATTTTCGACTGTTGATGTTCATGCTATGGCGTGCTAAACATTCATACGCCCAAAATTCACACGCGTACAATAACGCCAATGATTTCTAGTTTATCAGAAATCGATTCCTGTCCGACCAAAATAGACATAATGGTAAAAGACACTTTTGCCCGAGGAGGAGGTGTGTGTGTGTGTGTGTGAGGAGGAGGAGGAGGGAGAGGAGGAGGAGGAGGAGGAGGAATTATGTGACTAGTATAAAATGGGGGCAAAGCAATACGAAGATTACTAAATAATCGCTTTATTCATCAACTCATAGCACTGAGCAAATAATGGGAGAAAACTGCTTATATGAAATACATCTCCATTGTTGTGGGTATCATTTCGATATCTAGCCTTCCATTCAATGTTTATGTACGAATATTTCCACTGGGATCTTTATTCGGAGTCCTCGCTATCACCGTCATCAATCAACTTATCGAATAAGCATTTCCGCATCTTAATCGTCTGTCTGAGTGCTTCCTCATAGTCTATGTCTGTCACTGAAAGTCGATTGAAGAAGATCATTTCCAGTTTCCAGCTGTGCCTCCATAAAGCTTTGACGTTAATAATAACATCAAATATTTTATCAACAAAAAGACACTGGTTATGCTGTTTTATTCACTATTTTACACCTTGCACAAGTTTAAAGGCTAATTTATGACCCCGAAGTTCTAGTTCAGCGCTTTCAAACTTGTCTCAAGATTGTATAAACTGTGAACAGAGTGTCGTATTCAATTCCAGTCGGGCGGAACTAATGAGGTTGACCTCTCCTTCATGTCATTTGGCCTATAGTCGATTATAGATCGTTAACGAGACTTTCATACGTTGAACTCGCAAATCTGTAGAGTACGAGAGAATGGCACGCTCTATTAATTCTTACATTAGACATAAAGTTGAGATTTTCACGGGGTAAAAAAATGTTTGATGATCGCTGACACATTACAGTGACGCAGAC
>JAVTVY010045021.1:0-21514 GCA_036873755.1 Hanleya hanleyi
GTAAGTAGAAATTGCAACACATATAAGGGAGTGGGGAGAGGTGACGACATACTGGCAGAGCCACATGACTTCACAGCATAGTCTTCTGGTTAGCCTATTCTAAAGCACATACCAAGAATCTAACGATTCGTGATATGTGTTGTATCTCAGGTACGCTTGTATTGTACCTGTTCATGTGGCAACTTGAACAGGTACAATTCAAGGTAAAGGTACACGTTAATTTAATGTACAAATGAGCAGGGGTAAAATAAATCAGGGGTTTTGCTCTTGCACTCTGATCAGGATTCCGGTACCTGTTTCCCAAGTCATCCACCAGCTCCTGCTCTTGATCCTCGCCCTTATCCACTTCCACATCCTGCCACTCTTGCTTTCACTTCCCTTGCTCCTTCTTCTGTTCTTGCTCCTTCTGCCCGCCCACCTGCTCTTGCTACTGTTATTCTTGCTTCTGATACTGTTCTTCTTGCTCCTACTCCCACTCTTGTCCCAATTCAAATACAGTTTTTGAATATCTGTTTAGGCAGAGATAGAAGACTGTCTGAAAATATCCCCACATACGCCACAATTGATGACATCATCTTTCAAATATGCTGAAAACATCAAATTGTGAACTGGCCACCATTTCTAATAAACGACAAATGATCGAAATCAGTAATTGAAAACAATAAAGGACATAACCTATGCCAAATGTTTCAAACTGATAACCGTCCATAGGCATATACAACATACTGATATTTTTACTCGGGTGATATAATTTAACCATCAATGTTCTGATAAGAGACCACGTACAATGGACTGAGACCGATTTTCTGTAGGGCCAATAATGAACCGATTGATCCATCAGCTCAAATCGAAAGGCAATAAAAAATCGGTCTACTAGTCTAAGATTTTTATATCTAACCCAAACTGATCATCACTTTCGAGACTCACATATTCGTCTCCTGCCTGTAGTGACCTGGAAATTAAACTGGAAAAATAATCTAGCGAGATTTAATTTATCGCTTCACTTTCAGTTGTCATTAAACATATAGGGTCGTTTGACAAGGGCCCTAAATAAGTTCTACTCATTACAGTATATCCAAGCACATCATCGTCGACAACGAGCCGAAGTACTGAAGAGACCGATGTATCTACTCCACCGACATCAGACACGACAATGCCATATTTAAACAGTAAGTAACAAATATGCCAATGAATCTACGCAGTCCTTCGTAGCTGCGATAACCGCTACAAGTGCAGAACAACGTGTAACTCCTTGTATATATGGGGAAGCTTTGTGGTTTTCTTCAGCTTTACATCCCAGCGGGAGTGGTGCATACGAAACCCAGTGCTAGGAGTCGCTGGCTACATGTATGTACTTTTTGCCGAAATATAGCTGAAGGCGACGTTAAACCTTAATTCTCTCTCTCGTACCGTTTATGTGAATAAATCGAGCCTTCTCCATTCATCTCCATTCCATTGGGTTGAATTGTTCGCTTTTATGATACAAATATCGAAATTGGCATGACGGCTCTTTTGTGTAGGCAAGTGTTTGAGGGTGAACCTCATACAATGCCTCAACTGACGTTTATTTCTGGTGGACATATATGCCCCTCCATGCTCTTCTCTTTTCCCCAGCAATTAGTGCTCCGCTCCCTGAATATTTCTACTGCTGGGACTAAAGTACTGAACTGTTCCGTACAATATCTGGATAATTTTCTATCGGCAAATATAAAAGGAATTTCGTTGTTGGCCTTGATGACGTCACAGAACCTTACAATCCACAATTACAATTAAGAATTTTATTGGACAATTTTTCGCAAATTTTCAGAAGACTGCTTGGTAAAGACTGAAGAATAATTCTTCGAACTCAAATCAATTAGTTCTAGCCATTTAAACACAAAAAGTGGTAACATTGGCAAGACAATTGAAAAAAACTCCCAATCGTTGCCGCCTATTTTGAATTCCCCATCCCCAATGCTCCTTTGTTCTAAATGTCATGCAGTCGGGCATATTTGGTACTGTGGTTATTTTATGTTTTCAAAATTCAAAATAGCTCTACATGAGTATGTATTAAAAAATATTCGATTTTTCTATCAAATGCGTGCATTTTCGAACTCGAAATATGTGAAATAGATTTTCACCTCGATTACATTTTTTTCAATTTACTGAGCACCTTTTGAGGAGGAATTTACAAAAAAAATCAAAAAAATCCATGGAGATCTTTTCGAATATGAAGACATTGTGACGTCATAAGAGCAGCTAATTGCAATTCAATTGCAATTCTTCTAACATTTTCTGATAGAGGTTGGCCGAGATATACAGTGCGTGAATTCGTATCTCTCTACACTTATGTTACAGAAATATACATGAGAGCTGAACTCAAGCTGCACTGCTAAAGCGGAAAAGGGGTGCGGGGTATTTATAACCACCTTTCACATTCCCAGACCATCTCTGTACGGAAGACGACCGTCTCATGACTGTAGGATCTATAACTTATGTAATTCAATTAGGCATACAAAGTGGGGTGACCATCGAACAAGTTGAAAGTTGTCATTTGCGACACAGAACCCGTATATTAAAGTTGACTTTGTCGTATTATATCACGGGTTGTGTATGTTACCAGGGACAGTACATTTTATGGTCTCTGATGTTACATATAACACAGGTACAGGAGCTTTGGCCGGCGGAGTCGTTGGGGGATTTTTTCTTGTCAGATGGATCGTCAAAAAACGAAGGTGAGGCAAACTGTTTTCAAACTGATGTCACGAAGGCGCACTATTTTGTGTATAATCAGACGTGGACCAACTACGTCCAAATCAGGAAGAAGAAAAAAATCAATATGATATGACCAAGGCGCTTTGATGACGAGTACTTTCAGGATAGTCGATATTTGTATGTCATTTTGACCTAAAATTCGAAATTTATTGAAAAGCGCAAAGATGATATGTTACCAAAATAAATCAAGGTCAATGTTCGATATCACTTTGGCGGAACAATTAGGAAATCATAGAAATGTTTGAAAACATAATTTGTCTATGCTACTACTTCTGTTCAAGGGTGTTAACTGTGATCAAACTTCAGGAAACCTAGTGAGGTAATAAGGTTAAATAACAATAGGGATAACAAAAAACAGGGAACCACTGGGAATCAAATTTGTTGTGTGTGGATGCATTGTGGGAAGGGAGTGTGTCGGGTATCAAGACTGGGTTCAAGAGTTCAACGGTTAAGGTAAACTGACCACCAGCATATCAATGAAACACGATATTAATATGATGCAGTTAGGATATTGTGATGTCGAGTCCTGTGACATGTAGTACGTACGGCGGCATCTTTTAAAGTCGTTTTATGGTATGTTTTATTCGTTTTTTTCCAAATCAATTTCATTCGGGAAAAAAAGGCAGGTTCCACGATAACCTAGTCCACTAACACATATTTCCATCAATCATGACGGAAGATGACATTTGCGACACCTATAAATTCAAAAATATCGTAAACAAACAATGTGCCCTGTACCTTACTATCTTAAACATGTCCATGAATTGTATAAGATGTAAATAAACAGGTACTCCTATGAATTCTTTATACAGTTTTTAATTTAGCGGGACAAAACACAAATGACATTAGCAACATTTGTGTTGCTTATGTCATTTTTCCGTCAAAATCTATTTTGTATATGTACAAGAAATTTCTTGTAAGACAGTCAATTGCATATGCTTAGTGGAAGTAGGCCAATTGTATTGATGTATCTGTACCATTGTCAATGTATGACATCACCCATGCTGTAATACTGGGTCTTTTCTAAATTTTGCTAATATCATTTCCGTCACGGGAGTTGGACGGAAATGACATTAGCAACGTTTTTTCAAATGCTCATAGTATCCATGTGTTGGTAATTAATACACCGGTAATGGTACATATATCTTAATAAGGTCAAGCTAGTATCACTGTAAATCTTTTTTTGAATAATTTAGTTGACATTTTATTTGTGGTGATTATTGTAAAAAAAGTATGACGGAAATTTGACATTAGCACAAATAACATTAGAAACATTTACATTTCTGTCTCTCTATTATACTGCAGATAAGAAATATACCGGGTAAAACTGCCCCTGTACTAGGTATAACTGTTACAAAACCTTGGTGGGTATAGCAAACATGTACATGACAAGGAGTTAGCTTTTTAGTATTTTTAACGTTGCTAATGTCATTTTTCGGTTGGACGGAGAATTTGACGGAAAAGTGGACTAGGCGATAGTGAAATCCGCCGAAAGGAAACAACCTACCCATCTCCTGTTTGGGGCGATGTATTTCTCTGCATTCAATATGGTCAATTTCCAATATCATAATACGAAGAGTGAATAACCCAACATAGTGATTGCTTCCAAATTATGAAAAGTTGGTACCTAGAGGCTAACGCAATTCATAATACATCTCTTGTATCAGTCTACCCTATTGACTCATCACAGATCGATATGTATGCCCTGGTATTGGGATTTGGACATCTGGCAATATAGGTATTTTGGTGGGGCATGAATCAATATGTGACAACGGACACTGCAATTTTGCATGGAGGAACTTGGATCATTTCGTGCAGAAAGAACAGGAGTTACTGGTCATGTCTTTCGTCAAATTCATTCCAAGCATTTGCCTGATAAAGACCGACTAATATAGGCTGATAACGTGAATAAAATTGCGTTAAGCAAGTATATAAACATTCACACTAGATGAATTTGTAATTGAATATACTGCGCTGCACAGTGGATTTTTGGAAGGAAGTGACCGCTGTTCGTTAGAAAAACACACAAAACTGAATAGAAATGGAGCACAGTTAATTCCTTGTGAAATTGAGGCAAATGGTCTTTGTATTTTTTGTACATATTTCGTGTGCATGCGAGTTCTAAATAGCTGAACTCGATCCGAATTTCGACTTGCATGTTTTGGATCGTGAATGACCAGTCGAAACTTTTCATAAATGGAGTCCTTTTAACTAACATTTTGATGTTAGAATATTTCCAGCATCAAGTATTCACTTGCAAACTAATTAACGCTTTAAAGGTTCCAGGATTCTTAGCAATACGATTTTCGTTATCTTATTAATTTTCACTCAATTAAATTGCAATGGATAAACTCACCAGAATGGTGTATATATTTTCTGAAAGCTATTCATTCGGCGAATTGAAATTTGGTGGATACGATTTTCTACCGTTCAGTACAACTGAATTATCTGATAATTAAATGGAGCGATTTGTGATACTGTACCTTGATATATCCTTGCTAATAATTCCTAAATTATTCATAAAAGTATTTACACAAAAACTGTAAGCATGCCAGATCCGTTGAACAATACAAGCGTCTAGTCCGTCATTCAACATTCAGCCGTCGTCCTTTAAAGAATTTCCGCGTCCATAATTCAAAGACCTAATTCATATAACATTAGCACCACATTAAAAGAATAAATCATACTATACACCGAAGTGCTATTTTCTTCAATTTAAGACCGATACTTTTTTTCAACCAGGTTGACTTTCAACGCCGTCTTTAAATATTATCCTTTAAAAGTTTGAAGAAAGTTAATTACTGGATCAATTGATCGCCGTGTACACATGCTTGCCTTACCTGCAATGCTCACCAACTAATGCAGTCTTTCTATCCAGACGCCTTGTCTGGTAGTTCATTTTGTCACTTTTCCCTCAACCTATATTTTGAATTTTGAAAGCCCGTTAAGTATCTTAATCAGACCTTCTGTCGATCATTTGTTCCGTCAGTCTGCTGTGGTCCAATTGCCTTCACAAAGGCCTCCGATATCCAGTTTTACACAGGATATACTATCGAAGATATATATCCACATTGAAGAAGACTATACTTTAGTCTAGCTAGAACATCGAATTTGCACATACATGTGTACGTACCGTACGGAAACTGAGAGTGTTTGCTTTCATGTCGACTTTTCTTACCGTACTAGTCATTGATCACCTCCCGCCTGACAAGAAATTGTCGGTTGATTCCCAGAGTTTGAAATCTCTGCTTTCCATGTTTGTGTGTTGCCAGCCTTGTCGAGCGACCGTTTGGACTGGCAGCAACATGTTTTGACAGTACCGTTCTAAATTGTTTGCCAGGCTTCAAAAAGGGGTATAGAACATCCATAACTTCCCTAATTTTCGCCCAATCTTGTGAAATCTGGCGTTGTTTTGCTCAGCACAAACTCCGAAAATGTTACTATCACTGTTCATGCTAAATATACCAACGTGTGACGTCACTGAGGTACCGTTACCAAACATCAACTGAAACTGCATTTTTCAATTAAAATTTTATAAAAAAAAAAGGTTTCTGTATGCTTGATATATCCGGCAAAGGCATCATAAGTGGTTCGTTTATATTATCCAGATATACTTTCATTTAGCTTGGAGATCTAATGTTCGAAACGTTGGCAATATATAGTGAAAATTATTCACACGATCAAACGATCGCGAGTCTGCGATTAGAAATCATTACCTAAAATAATCGGCCAGAAGTACAAAATTAATAATTGGCCATATTCGTGTTATTTTAATTGTATGGGCCTAATGTAGAATTCCAACATGTATAAATGTGTAGATATATGCATACATCAATGTGGCACGCCCCATCTATGTGATATATTTGACTGTCCCCAATAACAATAGATTTCATATCTCTGTATTTTCCAAATAAACAATAATGTTTTGATTGCAGGTCGAAGGCAGTCGCGGGTCCGATTCCAGGTAGTACAGCGGTGGACAGTATTGGTGACGATGTGGATATCAGTAAAACTGATCTCTCAAATCTTGAAACAGGGGAAATTCAATGCTCAATTACGAAAACACCACTATAGAGCCTTATCAATCCTCATCAGTCACAATCAACGATGACGCTGTACAGTACTACAACACGACTCGGTGTCTTCGATTGGCTGATAATGAATATATGAATACTGAACCGAAACAAATCCAGGGAGACGGAACTGGAAATCTCAGGATGTGCGATCATTTGGTCATATACAATCGCGAACTTGAAAATGATGGAGGCAGGATAGGGTGGAGCAATAAATTGTTTACTAAAAATGTAAATATAATGTATTGGCTGCATTATTATTGTCATAGCCAACTCTCCTTGGGAAAGGCATTCTCGCTATATTTAGCACATTACTTCTCTCAGGAACTGTTTTGATGTGGTAAGCTTATTTTGATACGCCCGCCGATAAACAAGATCGTATATTACGATCACGATTTCCGTCCGCCTGTCCGTCTGTCTGTTAATGTTTGCTTGTCCTTGCGATAGCCCAAGTTCCATGCCATGGATTAGTGCCAAACTTTGGATATACCTCACCCACTGGTCAAAGAGGAACCCTATTCAGTTTGAGGTCATACGGTCATAGGTCAAGGTCCTTGTGATTGAAAATACAGTAAATCATTGAAAGGTCTGGTATTTATGGTATACGTGCAGTTCAGAATCGATGTGGATTGTGATGACAAGGAATCTAAGCCTATTGATGTTTACCCTCTGTCGAGTTTGGCCGAATGGTACTGTCTGCTTGTCCATCTGTCCGTGTGTCTCTCCATCTTGCTTGATAACACATCTCTTGAATGATTATAGACAGGTTTTCTAAATTCATATAACGTATGCAACTGGTGATGAAATAAGAGGCTTGGTGAATATGACTGACCCGAACCTACATTTTAGTAAAGCATTGGTGATAACTGTTGATGGATTATCTAGGCTGTCCACATTCATCTAATTCATAAAGATCAAATTTCAATTTCTCCAGTATCTCCAGGGATCATTGCTCGTCTCTTCAAATGTACACTACAGTATATATTTCAACTGGTTATTGATAAGAAACCTATTCGAGTTGACTAACCTCATTTCAACAAGATCCGATTCTAAATTACTCAATATCTTTTAAGGTGCACCACAGGGATTCTTCCAGTCGGCAAGGAATAGACCATGCTCATGCGGCCAGCAATTGTCGTAAAATCTTCAACTCAAATCACACAGCACTGCTATGTTAAAGAAAATTGAATCTCGAACATTCCCCTCCAAGCTTGCTTCATATTTCCTAGAAAACCCCTTAAAATGTCGAAAATGGTCAAATTCGGCTCAATTTCCAGAAAAATCTGAAAGAGTGACTTTAATTAAATTTCATTCTCACGCCTCCATGTTCGGTATCAACTTAAGAAAGACAAATAGTGGGGGTAAACCTGCCAGGTTTTTTTTGTCAGATTTTCTCTTCGTGAAGGAGTCCTGATGTTTAGGCACACCCACGGGGCATAATTGAGGCAGGGCAAAATTTACTCCATGACCCAGATCCCAGTGTAGACGAAGACAGCCATCGATATGTAAGTGCTCGTTTACAGCGTTGATAATGCTGAATAGGATAGTATCATAGGCATAAGCTATTATATGTCGTCGACTTTATGACACAAGAGATGATTACAATTTCGACATCGTAAACTATCCCTTTCTGGATAGTAATATTCCAGTGGGACCTGCATATGGCGTATACATATCTCGCTTAGTAGCATTGCTAGATCCTGTGTTAAATGTGATGATTTTAATCAACGTCACAAAACATTGTTGCAGAAACTTATAAAACAGGGCTATTCCACCAAGCGCCTCCACTCAAAGTTTCTCAAATTTGGCGATACATATCGCATGCTGATAGCAAAATACGAACGTGGCGTGCAAGATCTATGGCGTTACGTTTCGTAACTTGTATCTGATTCCGCTTAACCCGGGGCTAGGGGCCGTATGAACCCATGTACTTCAAGATCCTCATGGTGCTCATATGAACAGTCACAATCAAAGCGTGGCTGAGATACATCTTTTTTAGATGACGACTCTACAATGAATATTATGGATTAAGAACACTGATCAGCGATACGGATTTGATATTTTTGGAACATCATGATGTCTTGCCGGCATCATTGAAAACTGTTGACCGCTTCTCTCTTGCAGGAAACAAGCCTATGTTTATGTATACTATGATTGTCTTTTGAATTTGGTGCTAATACTGTTATGTGGAAAATGGAATAGGTCTTTGGATTATGGACGCGGATATTCTCTAATGGACGACGGCTGGATTATGAATGACGGACTAGACGCTTGTAATTAAGAAAACAAGAAGAATGATGTAGCAGAACAAGGGCAGTCTATCGTATTATGAAATTAGATCGGGGTCATTGCTACGAAACTGTGGAGGCCACCTTAAGGGACAGGGTGTTTTTTGCGAAATTAATTATTCGCATTTATCGTAATCCGGGGGTGTTTGCGACACTTGCAAGTTATACATATTATTATAGGATATCCGACGGATAACGTTTCCCTACTCATCTTTATTTTGATCACTTTTGCCAACTCGAGCAGGATTTTCGAGAACAAAACTCAAAATTAACCCATTTTCTCCTAATAATGGATATCCATTCGGCAATATCAAGGCCGTGATTGTTTTTCTGCTTTCCAGTGTTATCAGAGCGGGGAATATGCAAATTGAGATGTAGCCAAATCAATTTATTGGTAATTCTGTTTCATCCTATTTTGACTGAAAATGGGTTCTGTTGTAAAGAAAATAGTTCTGGCAAATTTATGTTATTGTGATAGGACATGGTTGTGCCATAATATTTGCCGAAATCTAAGTCCAGGTGTGGGGGGGGGGGGAGAGAGATAACTCCTGTATAGAATACAGTATGCAATACCAATATTATACCAATGAACACATTGTGGATTCTTTTAATCGAACTCCTGGTCTTCTTTCCACCCAACTTCGAAAAGAGCGTTTCAGTTGCAACTAAGCAGTCAAAATTGAACAATCTGTCATAATGGCACATCTTTGCCCCATAACGGAGTCAATGTTGAGATATTGCATAGACGTCACTATTATGCCTTTAAGGGTGCACTCCAGGGATTCTTCCAATCGGCAAGGAATAGACCATGGTTCCGTTTTCGGCCAGCAATTGTCGAAGCCAGCCATCGATTTGAACGTGCTCGTTTGCAGCGTTGGTAATGCTGAATAGGATGATATTATAGACATAAGCTATTAAGAAGACAAGCGGAATTATAATGTAGCAGAACACGGGCAGTCTATTGTATTATGAAATTAGACAGAGAGCATAACTACGAAACTGAGGGTTATCGAAGATAATGTGAAGAAGAACGATGTCAAATCAGATTAAGCTGTGATTTGTACGTCTACGCTGATTCTCGATTTGAATCCAATGATTATGAAATATTCTGGATGGGGTGGTTTATAATAACTTGTAAGCACTTGATTAATATGGAGAGGCAATACCTAAATTGCGTGTAAACATGGTCAGTATATGTTGCAGCTAGTATAGATATGAAAGAATGTGGAAATTTACTGATTTGAAGTACCATTTTGATGAAGCGCTTCCTTTTCTGGTGTTGGTGGGAAAATTCCCATTTATCGAAACGATGGAAAGGTTTGTGCCAGTTTGCACGGCCTAGACTGGTGCGGATGGCTTCCACTTCAAGTGTGGGTGGGACGCATATTCTATCTATTAACACTAAAACATTGATGATATGGTCATAATCGATTGGAACTTCAGTCGATCCTCGACGCCGCTGTGACAGACCCCATAAAATAAAACATGGATAAGGTGCCATGATGGACGCCCCAGGACATTGTGAGTTGAAACTGCTGACAGCCCGGGAAAACGTGGTGCCCGAAGAAACCATTCTTCAATGTGAGATGCGTCCAACTCATGCCCCCGACGATGACCCGGTTGCATGGAAAATGATCCCATATAAGCCGAGGGCGTTTTGTGCCTTAACATGTCAACAGATTGCTTGGGTCTTGGAAGGGAAGGTGTTCAGTCCGCTATACGCTACAAGCATCTGTGTCTTCAATACAACTTCGTCCACATGTTTTCGCAGCGCTTCCTCGTCATCTCTTACGAGGATACTCGGACCTATGCTTTATTTGTAACGGACATGTTTTGCGTAGAAGCTCGCCTTGATGCGTAAACCAGGGCCATCTCAAATTTCAACTCATGTTCTGGGGTGTTTAACACGGACAGCTTATCGATAATTTCACCCGGCTTCATCACAGCGACGTTCAGAATCAACTCGACTTCAAACCCATGATGACCTTATAAGCACTTATTTGACGTCCTCCATAGTGTGATCGAGGGCCGATGAAAGTGACTCAAGTATCATAGACATGCCACCCGACTTCCGGCAAGAGGCTTGTGAGAGACAACAAGAATGAGAAAGTCTCAGTTTTGGTAGATTCAACAACGTAACCTCTTCTAGCAGAATTGGTGATCCCTCCCTCACAGTAACAAGGTATCCTTAAGGTATCAAGAAGGTCTCAATAAGGTACAGGACATAGATCTGACATAGGTACAGGACAGGTACAGTTAAGGCATATACCTTATCTGTACCTCCAAATTTGTCATTTGATCCAACATGAACAAGGTACAGGTAAGGTACGTTCCAAAAATGCTAATGATGCCTTAACTGTACCTCGCTCGAATAAGGTATCAGTAAGGCACAGCAACAAGGTATCTCTAAGGTACTGCTAAGGTATAGTGTAGGTACATGAGGATAAAACCAGTTCAAGAGCAAGGCGCAAGTAAGGTACATCCAGAGGTACCATCAAGGTATAGGGTCTTGCGCAAGGTACCAGGAAGGTATATATATATATGGTCAGCCATTTTATAGCTGGAGGTACCATTAAGGTACAGCTGAAGGTACTGGTAAGGTATACACTAGATAGGGTCAACCCAAACCAAAAGATAGCAGTACACCACAAAAATCAACAAATCCGATTTTAGAAAATATTTTAGTGTATTTACACAAAAACAGTAATTCTTCCATACATAAAATAGCACTATGAATCATATTTACAACAACATTATTTGTCCGGCTCACTTGTTTACAGTTATGGTTTGACTGTTCTGTCTTATTCACTGTCCTTTCTTGTTGTATCCAGACATGCTGTTGATTGTTCTCATGTTGACATGGTAGAAAGCAAGTGAATCAAGGGGAGAGTGTGTGAATTGAAGTCGCTTTCAACAATCTATCAGTCATATAACGATGTTTGTGTCCTATTCCATTTACACCAGGAAACACAAGTGAACTAAGCGCTGATCACCACAGTCCTCTATTTCGACTCTTTAATCCTGCGACTTTGACACCCATTGCCGGTTGATAACAGGGGCTGTACTTGTTGAATGTGTTGTTCAGAAAGCTGAAATGAATAAATAAACATCATTAGAAGGCTGAAAACTTTTGCAGCCTGTCCGATGGCAAGTGACTGTGTGATTTCAATGCCCATTGTATTAATAATGAAGGTATTTTCTACAATAGTTAAGCTATAATAACTATTATCACAATAATTAATTCCTGAATATCTTCTATCTAAATAGAATAATGTGAATGCACTATGATATCTCACGAACATACCTACGAAGTAGGCTTTGATATGATTTGAGAGTGAACTCGAGAGATGACTTGGGGGCCCTATGTGTTACCGTGAGAGAATGTATATAGCAGTCTCTAATTGACAGTGGGTACTATTAACTTCCCCATCTGGTCACCGCTGGTGAGTCATTAGCATGGGAAGTATTATCGCCCTTAGTCCCTATTACCCTGGACACTTATCAGTCCAGCAGTGCAGCATAATGTCACCCATCCAAGTCTTGACCGGCTCAAAGTCGCTTAACTTCTGTGATTTTACGAGAACCAGTGTGTCCAACGTGATATGCCATATCAGGGAACCTTCAAAAGTCACAGTGAAACATACATCCAAGGGTTCCCGATGAGCATGACCATGCACTCGATGAGCCATCAATAAATACTAAAACAAGAGCACAGTCTGAACTCAAAATACACCCGAAAAACATATCAGTCTGAACAGGTGAAACAGTGTATGGATTTACATGTGATAGTTAATGGTGACACATCGTCTCCCCCTAATGCACCTACCTACCAAACTTCAGACACGAGTGAAACTACGTTTAGAATCGCCGAGATAAAGAGGGTGTGTCTTGTCGCCATGGAAATGGCCCACATCCATGACATCAGCGAAAGCAATGCATGATATGTCTCTCCCGAATGCACCTACCTACAAAACTTCAGATCAGTAGCTTGAAATGTGTGCGATATATAGTCCGGACACGAGAGAAACTACCTTTACAATGGCTGAGATAAAGAGGGTGTGTCTGATTGTCATGGAAACAGTCCACATGAGCGAAAGCAAAACATGACACGTCTCTCCCTAATGCACCTACCTACCAAACTTCAGATCAGTAGCTTGAAAAGTGTGCGATATATAGTTCGGACATGAAACTACCTTTACAATGGCTGAGATAAAGAGGGTGTGTCTGGTTGCCATGGAAATGGCCCACATGAGCGAAAGCAATGCATGACATATCGTCTCTCCCTGATGCACCTATCTGTCAATCTTCAGATCAGTAGCTTGAAAAGTGTGCGATATACAGCCCGGAAACGAGAAACTACCTTTGCAGTAGCTGAGATAAAGAGGGTGTGTCTGATTGCCATGAAAACAGCCCACATGCAGGTCTCAATTTAACATGTTTAAGGAGTGCTGATGGTAACCACTCAACAGGTTACCATGAATTCTACACTGGTAACCTGTGGGAACCTATTGCATAATTATTAACCTAATGTCATATTATTAGTCAAAATTATGGGGACCTGAAAATAGGTTACTACTATTTTTCATATGGCAACCTCCAGGCAACCTGAAAACAGGTTACCACCTTAAATTGAGGCCTGCACATGAGCGAAGGCAACGCATGACACGTCCTCTCCCCCTAATGCACCTACCTACCAAACGCGGGGTCTGTAGTTTGAAAAGTGCGCGATATTCAGCCCAGACACAAAATGGACGGATGGACAGCGCCGTCCCATAACACGTCTGCTTTTACACAAGCGGGCATATAAAATAGTTATCAATCAAATTTTCATCAGAAATGGGTCAGCTCAGAACTTGCTGGTAACAATGCCCTAATGCATGTTCATGCCAAAAATCAAGGTTCTAATGTGAACGGTTCTCCTTATTTTGGATAAAATAACTCACTTACTCACTCATTTACCGGGCAATTTCAAAATGGTAGCCTACTTCGTAGAAAAATTCTAATGTACCTGACATTCAACCGTTGCCCTGAAACTTAATTAGTATAGAGTTCAGATAGTGATTTTGCTCACCCTTTATTGCCCCAGTGATGTAACCGTTCAGCACCAGCAGTTTCCCCATAGCTAGGTCTTCAAGTGAGAAGAGCGTGTTCATCAAATATCTCGCTGCTGGTCTTCCATCGCTCTAAGCAGAGGTGTTCGTCTCTGTTGACTGTTTCAGTCTTCTAGAAGGTGCATTCACATAGTGACTTGTTCATTGCCTGGTGATACTGGTGTACGAATACACCACTTCCACGTGACAGCTCAACCATCTGAAACAGAGTATAAACATTTCAATGAAAGAATGGTATAAAGTACACCTCCATAAAACATGTACCAATGTACAAAATCACAGGATACAGGCCTTGCTGATTTGTTAATTAATTTGCTAACAATGGATACATATACTCTCGGATATCACACCACCTTATAAATGATAAACATTAGCATTGTGTACTCATTGTTTTATCAGCATGATCAGCCCTTAATTCCACCAGTACTAATTTTTTTTCCTTGGCGAAGTCCAGAGTTGTTGCCCTTGAATTTGTCACCTTGATGAGTTTGCATGTTCAATAAAGGTGGTCATATTTTCTTGTTTTGGGGTTTGAGGCATAAACTAAACTACATACAACCAAACCACATATCACATACCACATATCATCCATGGACGAGAATGAAATACCTATTATTAAGCTGTTCTAAATTAATATGCTGTTCTAACTGTGAATATCACAATCAGAATGACTCAGTTGCACATTATTGAGAGAAAAAAGGAGAGCCCTTCTCTTCACTGATCTGTGACTTCACTTGAGCAGTTACTGGGTTATATAATCTCACTTTTCCCTATCTTTTGACCCTGGAGAGTAATTTTGACTCGTGAAAACTGGCATAATTTGTGAATATCACAAACAGAATGACCCAGTTGCACATTATTGAGTGAACAAAGGAGAGCCCGTCTGTTCACTGATCTGTGACTTCAGTTGAGCAGCTACTGGGTTTATATAATTTCACTTTTCCCTAACCCTGGAGAGTAATTTGAACTCCTGATAACTGGCATAATTTTATACATATACACGGTACTATACTTTCCCAGTATTCAAGCATAATGACATATTTTTCGAATACTGGGAAAATATAGTACATGTATAAAATTATGCCTTTAATGGACGACGGATGAATTATGAGTGACGGACGGACGCTTGTAATTGGGCAGAACTTCCAGCAGCATGACAAACCGTACAGTGTGTCAGCCAGGATATAACATCTACCTGTAAAAGTATCTCATTTTGCTAGATTTGGACAGTCTACTAAATTTCCTTTCTTCATATCCCTCCCATGTTAAATTTTCAAATTCTTGTCTGTCCAAATTTGAAATTGTCTCTCCATTGGGATATATCTCTGCCTAAATCCTGTTAATGAGAAAAGACAAATACTTACACTTTAAAGCTGTGCCACTGACAGAGGTAAGATCCCAGGTTTGGGTTTTGAATATTCTTCTGCCTCTGTTACTTGTACTACATGTAAGTCAGAATCTGCAAGATGAATATCAAAAGGCAATTATTATAAAACTTGATCAACAGCGATAAAATATATATTATTGTATCGTATCAGTGGACATCAAAACTGAGGAATCACCTACTTAACTTGCTCAAAAATCAAATCAGGATAGTAGAAATAATTATAGACATGACACAGCTTCCTTTTTTTCGAGATATGGAAATGTCAGCAGTTTACAGACCAGGCTGCTAAGGAAACATGAGGTTATCGGACAATAAGCACAAAAAGGATGAATAGCCGATCACACTATTCAACATTTTTAATGGATTCATATCCACTTCAAATTTCATTCACCTGTTGATATTCAAAAATGGATTACAGAGAAACCACACGCCCTCAAAACAAGAGTTTTGGGGGGTGTGGATGGTGGTATTACAGTGAAGTGTCGAAATATGGGGTCTCTATATATATAACCCCATGCTTTATACAAAAATACACAAGTTCATAAAGTTCGACTGCGGTTCGCAGTCCATTAGTCGAAGAGACCAGCAATTATTTCCTCAGATATTTGGAAATCTGTATTTGTTTTATTATGAGTACTTTGAACTCCAAACTTTGTATAGCAAGAAAGAATCATGCTCCATATCTTTGCATACTCATTCTTTAACAGCATGTCAGCCCTTAATTCGACAAGTACTCTTTTTTTCCTTGGCCAAGACCAGAGTTGTCTGCTAGATGAGTTTGCATGTTCAATAAACATGATAAAGGCGGTCATATTTTTTCAGTTTTGGGGTTTGAGGCATAAACTAAATTACAGTATCATGTACAACCAAACTACATATCACCCATGACCGAGAATGAAATATCTAGCCCTGTTCTAAATTAACATTTTGTTCTAATTGTGAATATCACAATCAGAATGACTCGGTTGCACATTATTGAGAGAACAAAGGAGAACCCGTCTGTTCACTGATCTGTGACTTCAGTTGAGCAGCCGCTGGGTTATATAATTTAACTTTCGCTATATCTTTTAACAATTGAGAGTAATTTTAACTCTTGATAACTGGCATAATTTTATACATGTACTATATTTTCCCAGTATTCCAGCATAATGACATATTCTTCGAATACTGGGAAAATATAGTACATGTATAAAATTATGTCAGCTATCACCAGTTCAAAATAGTCATGGTTTAACAGATAGGGGAAATAACTCAGTAGCTGATCAACTGTTCTCTCAATGATGTGCAACTGAGCCATTGGATTATGGACGCTGATATTCTTTAATGGACGATGGCTGAATTATGATTGATGGACCAGACGCTTGTAGATTTTATATCCTGGCTGACACACTCTAGGGCTGGTCATGCTGGTGGAAGTTCTGCCCAATTACATGTCAAAGTATCACATTTTGCTACAATTGGACAGTCTACTAAATTTCCTCTCTTCATATCTCTCCCATGTTAAATTTTCAAATTCTTGTCTGTCCAAATTTGAAAAATGTCTGTCCGTTGGGATATCTCTGGCTAACATCATACAATCCTGTTAATGAGAGAAGACAAATACTTACACTATACTGCTGTGCCACTGACAAAAATAGGATTCCAGGTTTGGGTCTTGAATATCCTGCTACATGCATTACTTGTACTAAGTCAGAATCTGCAAGATGAATATATTATAGGCAATTATTATAAAACTTGATCAATATCGATAAAATATATTATTGTATCCTATCAGTTGACATCAAAGGTGAGAAATCACATACTTAGCCTATTCAAAATTAAATCAGGACGGCAGAAAACATGACATGCCTTCATTTTTTCCGAGATATGGAAATGTCAATGTTAACAGACCAGGCTATTGATAAGAAAACGTGGGGTTATTGGACAATACATACAAAAAGGACAAATTGCTCGATCGTGCTAATTCAACCTTTTCATGGCCACTTCAAATTTCATTCACCCTTTGATATACAAAAATGGATTACAGAGACAGTGATCAGCTCTTCGCGGCTATCAAACCAGGCCAGTGTAGCATTGGCACTGTCTGCCCCAGATAATATATCCGCGATGTTTTTGGCGATATTTCGGAGCGATAAAAAAATATTAGATGGGAGATTTGTGGGTTATTTTTTGATGCACAACGTCAAGCTTGCATGTTATAACATTAGCAGATCAACGTCATTGTGGACCCAAAGTAACATGGTAGGTATCGGTGATCGACAATTCCAGACACTGCCTTTTGAGGCGCGCGATGACGCGCGCGCACCATGACGCGCCTAAAATCAAAATAAGGTACGCTAAATTCCGCGCACCTCGTTAAATACCTACGCAGTTTATTTATTATGTCCGCTGTTGTCAAAATCCTCAAATAGCCGCTGCCGAGAACCGTGAACTGAAACAGGAAGTTGAAATCGAGAGACAGGAAGTTGAAACCGAGAGCAATATTCATCAGTCAATTTGATTGGCTCACAGGAAAATAGCAACCTAGCAGTGACCAATGCAGATACTCGTCTCTTCCCGCATCCCTCCAGGACGGTTTTGCCCATGCGGTTTTTTCCTCCCGAACTACAGCAAATTTTGAAATTTCTCAGGTCGCGACGACGTTCTATTAATCATGGAGAAGGAATCTAAAAGAACTGTTAACATCAGTACGATAATGAAGTGAAATACTGGTGGCTTAATTCAATTCCAGTCAACCGATGACGGTAAAGTGACCCTAGTTTTGTGCCCGATGTGCGCCAAACACAGCGACAAGCTTTATACAGACCCCCGTTTTCGTGGGCAACCGGCGACCGTAATATTTGAAATGAGTTGTACTGTTCAGTGTTAAGCCGGTGTAAAGTTGAAGTTAATAAAACTTTTCTTCAAGAAAATTGCTACTTGTTTAAATTTTCCTTACATTGATTAGCCAGAGCCCTAGCTGTCAATGGTAAAACCATTTGAAACCTCAAGATATAAGGACATTATTATTAAATTTCTCTATATATTCATCTGTACTTGGATCCCTGAACCACAAGGTGGTGGATGTTGTATGAATAGAAACGGTATTTGATTAGCCTTCACTTGGCTCGCCTTAATAATTTTAGGAGAGCTATTTAAAGCTCCTGTATGGCTCCCCTTACCAAATTCAGGTACACCATTTCTAGCTCGCCTGCTATTTTCAAAAGTCAGTGTCTGCAATTCTCAACAGATTTTAATGAGATATGTCATGGCACAAGTAAACCCATCCTCGCTAAAACCAGGGGTATGATATCTCTATACTAGATATAGCCCCTGGTACGCTTGGGCAATGTATCGTGTTCAACGTAAAGCAACATCGTGGATATATTGACCATTCAGATCACTTGTGTATCCATCAGTGTATCGATTCCACCTCACCTCACTGAAGAGCTTGAATTGAGTGAAATAACGCACAGATGTCTATAAAATTTCACTGATCTATCCATTAATATTTTATTGTTATGCAGGCTTGGATTAAATAGTTTGCGAATAGTTTAGCACAGAAAGTAAAACCCTAATTTATTTAACCATCAGCGCAGTTTTTTCTAGGTCACGTAACTGGAATGTGGGCGGAACGTGGTCTGCTATGCAAGCTGGTCAAGGGTTCACCTTTGGCTCGCAAATAGAAACCTTGACGTTGTGAAGATGAAGTAAACCTTGCTGCCCCAAAACAACCCATGATGCAATGCATAACACAGCCCTTCTCAGATGTTTACATCAGAAAAGGTAGTGACCAATGACATGCATGGAAGTTTGTTATGGGGCAGCAAGGTTGACTTGGGTCAGATACGGGGAAAAATTTGTATTTTTTAGTTGTGTGAAGTTTCAATGTTGTACGATAAATTCTAAATTGTCTCCGAAATATTGACAGATAATATATTATCTGGGACAGACACTGAGACAGTACATAAGTTTCTGCACCTAGTTATAGATACTTACAGGTACATACTTGCAAATCATTGCCTGTTGTTGTTGTTGTCAGCTGGTTGTTGTTGAATGTTGTTTGGGTATGGTGCTATAATCCCGAAATGCTGTTTGTTCTCTTTTGCTTGAGAAAGTAGACGACGCGCGGTGTTCGATCGAGCAATACCGTACGTGTTGTCCGACTCGGCTCGATCGCACAGGTCCGTCGTCTTCCACCGCCCACCCGTACATGTTGTACACAGCTCCCAGTTCCGTTGTTGTTATTTTTCAATTTGTTGTTGTTGTTGTCCAAACAACATTTCTTTCGGGTTCTTTCTTCTTCATTTTTGTCGTGTACGGTATCAATATGCCTTGTAGTTCTACATCTGAACGACCGTACATTAAGAATTTGACACACAAACGCAACTTGGCTGATTGGAACACAAGAATATAAACTTTTCTGCTAAACGGAGTGCCACGTTCAGACTAAAACTTCACAAAAATCCCCGGTACAGCAAAACGTAAAAGTAGCCTGGTTCCCTGGCAAAATTGTATATGTAAGTAATGCAACAATAATTTAGGGTACCAGGCTAGTCAAAATCGACTCCAAACAAAAGATCGGCTGTTCTGTCAATTACGGTGTCGTAACAGCCACCCGCGCAACAGGGTTTTTTTCAACCCACTGAGGCCTAGCAGGTTTTTCGTATAAAAATCTCAACTGATACTTGAGATAAATTTCTACAACTTGGCGAAGTAAAAGATAGTTCATCTGTTTAAATTATATGTTAAATTGGGAGCTAAACTATTCTCTATGGGAAGTTTTTTTTGTCATTTACTTCTGTGTTAAACTTAGGCTTTTCAGAGGGAGGAAAATCCTCCAGTGACGTCATTGTAGTAACACAATCGATTTGTTATCGTTTTCTCTCTCCCTCTCGATTTAGTGGTTATGAGAATTAATAAAAAAATAAAATAAAATAAATTTGCTTCTTAATTCATAGAAATCAAGGTTCGAATTTTTTTTAAAACTATGATTCTTAGATTTGCCCTGCTTGACAGAAATGGAAATGACTTCACTTGTGTCAAAGCTGAGAGACACAAATGCAGGAAAAGTGAAAAAAACACACAAAAAAACACCCCAAAAAATTGAAAAAAAACACAAAAAAAACAACAAAACTATCATAATTTATTGAAATATATACTTAGGCATCTACCACCAAGTATCCCTCAAGCCAGGGAACTGTGCTTCTTATGAGTCGTCTTTCGTGAAAGTGTCCCCAGACATAGGTGAACAATGGTCTATCTGGGTACAAGAATGATTCTGGATGAAAGGTTTTTCAGTACGGTTACCGGTATGTAAAAGCAGAAACAATATTCTTATACGAAATACTGACCTAGGTTTACACATGTTTTTTTTGCAAACTGTGATTTGAACCTGTCAAAATGTACAATACTGTCCAGTGGAACAAATGTTAATGTTGAGAAATGCGTCGCACGTCCAATTTGTTGAAAATGAACATGTTGATAAGGTACAAGAAGGTACCGGTACATATATTTGGCTAGGAGTAAATGTCTAAGTCTAGGAGGTATCAACAAGGTACACCCCTAGTTGATGTAAAATTAACCAAGTTCATAAGGTACCAAGAAGGTACAGGGCATTGGCTTGAATGAAATTTCAAGTCTGAGAGGTACCATCAAGGTACAGTTCAATTTGATGAAAATTAATCTAAGTAGATAAGGCACCATGGAGGTACTGGTAGAGACTTTGCCAGGTACTGATCAGGTATATACCCTCTCAAGGCACACCTACTGACCCTCAAGAGGTACTGTTGAGGTATATACCTATTGAAGGTACAATAAGTCAACTCGGCTACAAGGTATCGTTAAGATACACTCTAAAATTAAGGTATAATTAAGGCACATCTAAGATACCAGACAGGTATATACCTCTTAAAGGCATAT